>QTSX02005161.1:0-45393 GCA_014839935.2 Entomophthora muscae
AAAGTGGTCTATAGCAACCAGGATAAACCAACATCCTAACCTAGAACGGGGGAAAAGCCCAACAGCATCAATACTCACCGTATGGAAGGCATGCTCGGAGGGATGAGTTGGAACTGGTGTTGGAAAAGATGAGGACGTTGGAGTTGACACAAATGACAGGAGGCAAGAACATCAGGGATCAAGTGGCGCAGGTTTTCCCAGTAAAAGTTTTTGTACAACCAGTCATGAGTCTTGGCTATGCCTCCATGGGAGTGTCAATGTGAGCTTAGAGGATGATGGCTATCCTCATGCTAGGGCAAATGTAGGGTAGGTAGGTATTGTTGAACTTTTTGAAGAGCTGCCTATCACAAATTATAGTGTCCTTGGATAGGGTCTGTAGTGCCAAGCAAATGTCTTTGGGCTCAGTAGTCAAAGAGTCAGGATACCCTATTAGCTCATATAGTTGATCAGAATCATGCGGAATGGATGGCCAGGATGGACATCTCTTGACAGGCCATCAGCGTTCTGATGTTGGGCCCCAGGACATGTGCCACAGTGAAATCATACCCTTGCAGACGTAGAGCCCAACGTGCCAACCAACCCTCAGGTTCCTTTAGCTGTTGTAACCACTTGAGGGAGGAGTGACTGGTGACAACTGTGAAGTGGGTTCCATAGATGTAGTGTCAAACTGCTTTACAGCGTGAGGCACTGCCAAGAATTCTGTCAGGGATCCACTCATTGGGAAGCCTCTCTCCAATTGAATGAATGAGAGCTCCTCAGTTGAATTTGACTATAGTGGAACCTACTGGAATCCCTATCATTAACATGTAGAAGGTGACCAAATAAACAGAATCTCCCCAGGAAGGGAGTAAAGTGGTTTAGAAGATAATAATTGCTGAGTATACCCCAAGATCAACCAGGGGTCCTTAGGGTGGATGATAAGTGGAAATTGGGCTGTTTCTACATATGAAGTATGGCAACAATGTGGTCCAAAACAATACCAAATTGCGTCTTCTGATTTATTGTTGGGGTTGGTTCTGGGGTTTCAAAATTCACATTGGCTAGTCCATTACTGATTAAAACACAAAAAGTCTATACAATAAATATGAACTTCATGTTGTCTAAAGGGGATTCTTTGAATCTACTAATCATTTTTTAGAGGTTGAAAATAAAGATTTATTGGTTTGATAGGAAAAGAAAAAATTACTTGGAGCAATTAGCTCAAGGGAAAATATTCAGTTTAAGTACTGAGCCAATTGTGGAATAGACATAGTTTACCAGGCAATTCTGCAAGGTGTTGGATAGAAAGTATTTCCAAGCAGGCCTGCAGCAGGCTGCAGCCTGCAATGCAGGAAGAAAAAGTATTTTGGATTATTGCAGTACAGTGTTCTTCTACACTGTGATTCTGTTGGCTATTAGGGAGTAAGATGAGTAACACTTCTCAATCTTGGTTGGTTTGGCTTGACTGATTGGCTTGTGGGTTCTTGTTATGAATGCCACTATTCACCATGTTTTGATTTTGCCTTTGTTGGGTTATTTTAAGGACAAATATCTTTCTTTTGCTTTTGCCCTTCAAAATGAGGCTGGTTCCATATTGGGAAATACAATTTTTCTGTTTCCTGATCCTGCACAACTCCCTTGCCTCACTCATGCTTGTGGCAAATGATCCTACTGTTCTGGTAGTGTTTTGTGGTATTGTAAACCACTGTATATTCTATTTCCTTTTTTTCAATAAACTTAAGTTATATTCACATTTTTGTATTTGTGTCTCCACGTACTTTGGCACCTCTCTATCCATGTATAGTAGATATTATTCATTCAGGGCCATAAGGTAATCACATAGCCTTCCCTGCCATTCTAACCAAGACTTAGTACAAATCCAATCCTAAGGTTAGGATTTCCTGTTGTGACTCTGTGCTGCACCTTAGATCACAACAGTTTTACTGAATATTGTGGGTGCAGGTTGAGTCTTTCTTTTTGGGTCTGATTGGGTAGTTTGATCTTTTGGAGCTAAATTTAAATGCATTTTCAGTGTTGTTGTTGTTTTCATCATTGATTTCCAGGGTTTTTGAAATTGATTTAGGATTTATATTAAAATTGTTTTTTGGGCTTCTGCACTTGCTCTCACTCTTGCTCTGGGGTATGTTTTTGGTTTTGTTTTGATTAGTGCATTTATTAATTGTTTTTGAACGTGTTTTTAAACTGATTTTATTAATAAACCAATTATAACCTTTACTTTCATTTTCTGTTTTTAATAATGCTTTTTCCGTCTTCTTGGTGATATCATTGCAACCTCCAGAATTAACTCATACAAAATGGAATATCCTCCATGTTGACAATTCTCAAAAATATTTTTTCTTATTTTCAATATTAAAGATGATTTTTCTTGATTAAATAATTGACATTGATAATAGAAGCAATGTTTGATTTTTATTTTGGGCTTTTAATTGAAATTATAAAAGAACTAGAAAAACTATTTTTAAAGTTGTCAACATGGAGGATGTTCTATTCTGTATGAGTTAATTCTGGAGGTTGCCATCCATTGGTCCAGGGCTAGGCATTGATTCTGAGTAAGCAATATAATTCCTTACACTAGCCTCCCCTAAGGACGTGTCCCCCTTTTTGCTTGATGATAGTGATCCAATAGGTCCCAGAAGTTGGTTAAGCTGTCAATGGGTTCCCAGCTGATTGATTCCATACCATAACCTACCCATTTGATCAGGTAGTGGGGTTTGCTTCAAATCACCTTGTTGTCAATGAGCAATACGTAATGGTATGCCGTTCAGTTTGCAGCTGTCATTGACAACAAGGTGATTTGAAGCAAACCCCACTACCTGATCAAATGGGTAGGTTATGGTATGGAATCAATCAGCTGGGAACCCATTGACAGCTTAACCAACTTCTGGGACCTATTGGATCACTATCATCAAGCAAAAAGGGGGACACGTCCTTAGGGGAGGCTAGTGTAAGGAATTATATTGCTTACTCAGAATCAATGCCTAGCCCTGGACCAATGGATGGCAACCTCCAGAATTAACTCATACAGAATAGAACATCCTCCATGTTGACAACTTTAAAAATAGTTTTTTCTAGTTCTTTTATAATTTCAATTAAAAGCCCAAAATAAAAATCAAACATTGCTTCTATTATCAATGTCAATTATTTAATCAAGAAAAATCATCTTTAATATTGAAAATAAGAAAAATATTTTTGAGAATTGTCAACATGGAGGATATTCCATTTTGTATGAGTTAATTCTGGAGGTTGCCCAATGGATATCACCAAGAAGACGGAAAAAGCATTATTAAAAACAGAAAATGAAAGTAAAGGTTATAATTGGTTTATTAATAAAATCAGTTTAAAAACACGTTCAAAAACAATTAATAAATGCACTAATCAAAACAAAACCAAAAACATACCCCAGAGCAAGAGTGAGAGCAAGTGCAGAAGCCCAAAAAACAATTTTAATATAAATCCTAAATCAATTTCAAAAACCCTGGAAATCAATGATGAAAACAACAACAACACTGAAAATGCATTTAAATTTAGCTCCAAAAAAGATCAAACTACCCAATCAGACCCAAAAGAAAGACTCCAACCTGCACCCACAATATTCAGTAAAACTGTTGTGATCTAAGGTGCAGCACAGAGTCACAACAGGAAATCCTAACCTTAGGATTGGATTTGTACTAAGTCTTGGTTAGAATGGCAGGGAAGGCTATGTGATTACCTTATGGCCCTGAATGAATAATATCTACTATACATGGATAGAGAGGTGCCAAAGTACGTGGAGACACAAATACAAAAATGTGAATATAACTTAAGTTTATTGAAAAAAAGGAAATAGAATATACAGTGGTTTACAATACCACAAAACACTACCAGAACAGTAGGATCATTTGCCACAAGCATGAGTGAGGCAAGGGAGTTGTGCAGGATCAGGAAACAGAAAAATTGTATTTCCCAATATGGAACCAGCCTCATTTTGAAGGGCAAAAGCAAAAGAAAGATATTTGTCCTTAAAATAACCCAACAAAGGCAAAATCAAAACATGGTGAATAGTGGCATTCATAACAAGAACCCACAAGCCAATCAGTCAAGCCAAACCAACCAAGATTGAGAAGTGTTACTCATCTTACTCCCAATAGCCAACAGAATCACAGTGTAGAAGAACACTGTACTGCAATAATCCAAAATACTTTTTCTTCCTGCATTGCAGGCTGCAGCCTGCTGCAGGCCTGCTTGGAAATACTTTCTATCCAACACTTGCAGAATTGCCTGGTAAACTATGTCTATTCCACAATTGGCTCAGTACTTAAACTGAATATTTTCCCTTGAGCTAATTGCTCCAATAATTTTTTCTTTCCTATCAAACCAATAAATCTTTATTTTCAACCTCTAAAAAAATGATTAGTAGATTCAAAGAATCCCCTTTAGACAACATGAAGTTCATATTTATTGTATAGACTTTTTGTGTTTTAATCAGTAATGGACTAGCCAATGTGAATTTTGAAACCCCAGAACCAACCCCCAACAATAAATCAGAAGACGCAATTTGGTATTGTTTTGGACCACATTGTTGCCATACTTCATATGTAGAAACAGCCCAATTTCCACTTATCATCCACCCCAAGGACCCCTGGTTGATCTTGGGGTATACCAGCATTTATTATCTTCTAAACCACTTTACTCCCTTCCTGGGGAGATTCTGTTTATTTGGTCACCTTCTACACATGTTAATGATAGGGATTCCAGTAGGTTCCACTATAGTCAAATTCAACTGAGGAGCTCTCATTCATTCAATTGGAGAGAGGCTTCCCAATGAGTGGATCCCTGACAGAATTCTTGGCAGTGCCTCACGCTGTAAAGCAGTTTGACACTACATCTATGGAACCCACTTCACAGTTGTCACCAGTCACTCCTCCCTCAAGTGGTTACAACAGCTAAAGGAACCTGAGGGTTGGTTGGCACGTTGGGCTCTACGTCTGCAAGGGTATGATTTCACTGTGGCACATGTCCTGGGGCCCAACATCAGAACGCTGATGGCCTGTCAAGGATGTCCATCCTGGCCATCCATTCCGCTGATTCTGATCAACTATATGAGCTAATAGGGTATCCTGACTCTTTGACTACTGAGCCCAAAGACATTTGCTTGGCACTACAGACCCTATCCAAGGACACTATAATTTGTGATAGGCAGCTCTTCAAAAAGTTCAACAATACCTACCTACCCTACATTTGCCCTAGCATGAGGATAGCCATCATCCTCTAAGCTCACATTGACACTGGCCATGGAGGCATAGCCAAGACTCATGACTGGTTGTACAAAAACTTTTACTGGGAAAACCTGCGCCACTTGATCCCTGATGTTCTTGCCTCCTGTCATTTGTGTCAACTCCAACGTCCTCATCTTTTCCAACACCAGTTCCAACTCATCCCTCCAAAGCATGCCTTCCATACGGTGAGTATTGATGCTGTTGGGCTTTTCCCCCGTTCTAGGTTAGGATGTTGGTTTATCCTGGTTGCTATAGACCACTTTAGCAAATGGGTCAAAGCCAGAGCTACAAAAGATATAACTGCCAAGGCCACTGCTAATTTCTTGTTGCAAGATATCTTCCACTGCCATGGCTGCCCTCAAGTCCTTCTTTCTGACAATGGCAACAACTTTAATGCTCGCCTCATAACGTTCATTGTAGAAGCTATGGGCACTCACCAATCCTTCTCTGCGCCGTACAATCTGTCATCCAATGAGACTGTTGAACAAGCAAACTCCTCCCTTGTGTCCATCATGAGGAAACTCACCCTCTCTGATGCCGCCAACTGGGATATGTTACTCCCTGCTGCTCTCTTTGCTTATTGACTCAGTAGACACCAAGTGACTGGTCAGTCTCTCTTTGTCATGCTGTATGGGCATGAAGCCACAACTCCCTCAATCTTGGGACCCCCTTTGATTGAAGTTAATGTTTCTGACAATCCTGAAACCCATTTCAAAGACTTGACTAATTGCTTCATTAACATTAAGGCAACAGCATACTCAACTGCCTATAAGTTCATGGCTTTAGAACTGTCTCCTTCTAATTTTTATCAGGCCCTCCTTCCAGAATTTCAATTGGGCAACCTAGTCTTCTATTACCAGAACCACACTGGAGGTAGAGCCCAGAATTGGACTACCTTTGGGTTGGACCCTGCAAAGTCATTTTCAAGAAGGGTGTTAAGTATGCTGTGAAGCTGCTAATGTCTGGCTGTCCTTTTTCTTGGGTTCATTCCAAATTCCTCTGCAAATATCAACTCCCTGTGTCTAATCTTGAGGGAAAAGATGTTGAAAATTGCGCCATTAATGATGTTTTGATATGGCCTTCAAATAGTGATATGTACAAAGAGTTGGTTGGGTTTGATTTTAACTTTGGGACTCCTTGCATTCCATAAATGGATTGTCATCAGCGTCCACCCATTCAGGAATATCCTACCTGTCTTTGACTGATTCTGGTTTGAGTTCAACCCAATGTGACCCCCTCAGCTACTCTGTCTTCCTATTGAGTGATCACCGCCTCTTGTCAACTATTTTAAGTAGATTTAATTCTCCTAATATAGAAAAGTTTATCCACATTTTTGTTGGATTTTTATTCTTCAAGATTTTTCTTTTCCTTTTTGCAAAAAGGAAACTGTCTTCTTTTATTCAAGGAAATTAATGTATGTGCCCTTAATTTTGCCCTGAAGGCTAACTCAAGGCTAGTTTCAAACCTCAAACCTTTTGTTATAAAGGTTCCCCACTGTGACCTCCTGGACATTGTCCCCAGGAGCCAAACACAACAACAATCACTTATTACATCTTTAAGTTGACCAAGAATGTGATTTCTTCTGTGTGGAAGAATTTAGCCCCAGATGACCCAAAAAAAAGCCTCAGCACCAAGAACCAGCCCAAAGTACCTTCTTCTCAAGTAAAAAATGTTATTGTCAACCAGTCAGTCACTAAAGTTGAGATGCTCCAGATTAGCAAACTCACCCTCAAAGAAGCTTGCCAAGCCATGCCTGTGCTACACTTACATTTCTAAAAAAAACACCCCTGCCTACAACAATATTACTAAGAAAGTTTTGGGAGTGGCAGCTATGCTCTCTGGCAACGCCATTGACTGGTTTGGTAAAGCCACCCAGAAGGATGTGGAGTTCTGCCAGACTACGCCAAATTTGAAGCAGAGCTTATGGCCACAGAGAAAGACTGATACCAGATACTACGCCCTGAAATCCATATTAGAGATCTGAAAGGGGAACCACCCAATCCAGACCTACATTGACAAATTCCTCAAGCTGAAAACCTGAACCCAGCTTGAAGAAAAACTGGCGGCAATCATTTTCTGAAAAGGTGTTATCCTGGCAATAAAGGACCTACTGAAGCATCACCCTCCATTCCTTGGTTTAGATGAATTTGTCCCCCTATGCAAAGGACTCAGCATGAACCAATAAGGTGCCAGCGCTATCTAATTCCGCCCAATTTAAACCCCCACACCAAACAGAACAGGGATGACTCTCAAAGAACTCCAGATACACTACTGAGAAGGACTCTGCTTCCAATGCCACAAAGCAGGTCATCTGATCAGAGCTTGCCCAAAGAAAAATGCTGCACCTTTTTTTGTCACAAATAAATGCTTCCTCTCAGTCTTAAAATTTTATACTTGTATCTGTCAACATCAATGGAATCCTTTGAAACTTAAAGGCTTTCATTGACATTGGAGCCAATGAAAGTTTTATGGACACTAACCTGGCACAAGAGCTCAATCTTTCCTCATCAAAGAAATGTCTACAGATTGGAATGGGAATCAGCACCAAGGACCAAGGATATGAATACAAACAATAACTGCCCCTAGTTATAAGGAAATACATGTACCCCTCATCTCTCATCCTGCTGAAAGGGTTACCACACCCCCTCATCTTTGGAGATTCATGATTGGACAAACATGGCCTCATTCTTAATTATCAAAAACAGACCGCCTCCCTGGGAATCCATGGGAACCTCAATACCTTACCCTTTTACATCAACACAGAAGGATTACCCACCCAAAGACTCATGACTTTCCAAGTAGAAACCAATGTGGGAATCCTCCCTGCACCCCTAGCAAAATATGCCACATATTTGATAAAGATGTAGCAGCCCAACTCCCAGAACACTCCATCTTTGACCACGCCATTGACCTGTTGCCAAGCACATAACCCAGTCATAGATCAATATACAGCTGCAGCCACAAGGAACATATTCCCTTTAAAACCTACCTCAAAGAGATGACCACAAATGGATTCATCAGGGTATCAAAGGTACCCTGTTCATCTCCAATAATGTTTGTGGAAAAGAAATACAGAGGCATGCAACCCTGCATGAACTACCAGAAGATGAACAACATCACCATGGAGAACTGATACTCATCTCAAACGCCAACAATCTATGTGAAGTTCTTGCAGGCACCCAAGTCTCTTCAAAAATTGACCTCCACAATGCATTCAACTAGATATAAATCAAGGAAGGCAATGAGTACAAAACAGTCTTTAAAACCAGGTATGGTCTTTAAAAATACCTGGTGATGCTGTTTGGGTTATGTAATGCACCAAGCGTCTTTCAACAGATGATCAACACTATAATGGGGGAGTATCTTGAACAGTTCTGTGTTGCATATCTGGACAATATCCTAATATATAGCAAAACCCAGGAGGAACACTTGCACTATCTGGGACTGATCCTTGATAAACGCTTACAAGCCAACCTCAACTCAAAGCTAAAAAAAAGTGAGTTCTTTTAATCTGAGGTGAAGTTCCTGGGCTATGTAGATAAGACTGAATGGTTTCAGGAATATCCCTGACATTAAGCAGATCTTTACTGGGGTGAAATGCTGGAAAAGAATAGAGGAATGTTGTAACTGTGCTGTTTTAGAAGAGTTAAATGGAGAAAAATATTTATAAACTAAATAATAATCTTTATTGGGAGATAGTGATTATATAGTTCATGTGAATCAAGGATAGTAGGAACAAGATTGGTGATCACACGGCTGTATGGAAGAAGGGGGTGGCTTGATCCTGATAATGAGTCAAGCGCCAAATCAAGGCATCCACCATAAAGGATCATCATCTGTTCATGTTGTTTGATTTGGTAATTTGAGTTGACTTCCCAGTCTGGCTTCAAGTGACCGGATAATTAGATTGCGGGTCACAAACCTGCTTGGTTGGAACCTTGCTGGCAGGTTGAGCCTGTGGTTTTGACAGGAATTTCCAGTGAAAAATACCCAATTTATTGAAAATTCCCCCCTTTAATTGGGGAAAAAATAAAACAGAGGAAAAACGGAACTTAATCAGTGCCAGATCAATTTATCATCCAGGCAGGCGCCCACCAGCACCCTTTGTCAACCCCCCAGCACCCAGTCAGCCCCCAGCGTGTCAGGGCCCAGATTGCCCTGGACAGTCAGCTGGCCTGCCTAGACGCAAAAAACTCCACAGCTTGGAAACCCATACAAAGTATATCTCAGAGCAAGAAACCCCCTCTTTTGGTTAAAAAATGGCCTGGGTTTGAGAGGCACACAAGCCTCAAATCCCTGGCTTTGACTCTACTATCAAATTTGGGCCTCTCAACTATCAGGAAATGGCACATTGGGAGCTCAATTGGGCACTCAATTGATTGTAGGATCTATAAATAACTGTGGCACCTTGGCATGCTGCAGTTCAAGAAAGGTTTATGTTATAACAACCAATGAGCACCCACCTCCTGGCCCAAGTACATAAATTCCAGTGAAAATTGTAAGTTTAATTACAATTGATGCCATTAGTTCTCTGGTGGCACTAAAAGCCTCAAAATTTCCAGTAAGTATAAGTAGTGAGGGTAGAAGCCCTCCTCACTGCTGACATCTTAAATAAAAAAACTTTATGCTCAGGATTCCTTATTTTCTTGCAAGATCTACCTATTTTTGCACTAATATAACTATTTTTTGCATTTATTTGTATCTCCACTATACTTTACAACCTCACACATCTGCTCCTCCTGGCCACCAAGAGTAATCATTTTGCCCTCCATACTAGAGCTTCCTCCTAGTTCCCCCCTGCCAACTGTGCCTCCTGCCCAGGACTTCAGTAAGTTGGTTTTTGTCTATATCACAGTATTGGGGCTTTCCAACCAGGTTGTGCCCCATACTGGGAGTCGGCATTCCCTAGCTACTGCAGTCAACTATCTGGTCAGAATTGTGGCTATTTTGTACTTGGTCTTCCAGGCCCAGCCTGCCTCCCCTATGGGAGCCCAGCCAAACTCTGATATGAGCCATGATACAGTGGGCCCGCTGCCAGCCTCCTGCTTGCCCACCAGTTGCCAGCGGGCCTCCTGCCAGCCTCCCACCTGCCTGCTTGCTCCCTGGGTCCCAACCAACTGCAAGCCACTCACCTGGGGCCCATTCCCAACTCTCCAACCAATAAAAAGGCTCCAACTACTATAGCCAATCAGAAAAGTGCCTGACTGCAAGGCTAAAATTCTATAATACAACCACATCTTCAGAAGAAAGAGAAATTAAGGGTTCATATTTTAAAAATAAGTCTACCATCAACCAATGGGAATCTAGGGCCCAGGCCACATGGGCAGAGCCAAAATTCCATTCAAAACAATTTTCCTCAAACCAAAATAGACCATGAGAGAAATTTGGCTCCCACTCCTCATCTAGCACCAGTGCAACCTAAAATTATTGGCTCATCTCAAGAATTTCCAAACCAGCCACAGATAGCAGAAGAAAAGGAGTTTGGCCATCTTCCCAAGTTTCAACCGCCATTTCTACCTTCCAAGCTTCTGTGATTCCCCATCTCCTGCTTTTCACTCCCCATTGCAAATCTTTGCACAGGGGAAAGCACTATAAATAAAAGATCCCTCCTCAGTAATAGATTGTGCTATTATTGAGTTTAATACTCTTAATAAAGCTAATCCTACTTAAAACCTTTAAGTCAACTTTAATTAGTTTGCCCCAGCTAATCCCCTCCAATCCAAGGAAGATGAATCACCTCATCTTCACAGCTGTGCTCACAGCTTGCCTTGGGATTGGAGGATATTAACAGGGACCAGTGTTCTTTGGCCCTTCATCAGAAGGGCTAGGTCATGATTACCACTATGATCCTGGACAGCTCAACTCTTCCAATACTGGTTCCTGGCCTCCCTGGTATCTCCACACTCCACCCTGTCCATTGAAGAGTATACCTCCATGTACTACATGCTGATCTACTTTGTGGGGAGCTTTGAGAGATACAACATACATGCCAAGGTCTTCTGGTGGTTGATGACTATCTACCCAATTGTCACCGCGTTGGCTGGCTTCCAGTTCTCCAACCTTCTGAAATACTTTCTTCAAGTAGTACCTACAATGTCTGGGTATTAAAGAGGGTTTTTAATGGTTCAGGATAAAGTAAATGCAGTAACTAGCTGGCCCATGTCCACATGCCAAAAAGAAGTTAGGAGCTTTCTAGGACTGACTAATTACTGCAAGGATTTCATAAAATAATTCTCTCATTACCTTTCTGCTCACCAGACTTTTCTCTAACAAAGTCTCTTTCACTTGGACTGACAATTTCACGTCTGTATTTGAGGCTTTAAAACTTGCATTTACCTCTGCACCTGTCTTGGTCATTCCCAACCCCACCAGACCATTTGTTCTTGAGACCAATGCCTTGGATTTTTTGGTGAGAGCTGTTCTCCTTCAGGAAGAAGGGGATGGTATGTTATACCCTGTAGAATATTACTCCAAGAAGATACTGCTGGCAGAGAGAAATTACACAATCTACAAAAAAAGATATTGGAAATTATTAAAGCACTGAAACATTGGGGAAGATACCTGTGTAGAGCTGAATTCCCAGTCAAAGTCCTGACTGTGATAGAAATTGCAGGATAGTATGAAGCCATTTATAAATGATGGGGAATTACCACCCAAATCCACATAAAATTAATGATTAACCACCAACATGGCTTCAATATTTTTTTGTGAGATTTCCAATTGAGATATTAGGATTAAGTAAAATAACTAATCCTAACCAAAGTAGCCCAAAATAAATAGCCTGTGAAAGCATCATAGTATCTTCAGAATAAAATTCAGGACATTGAGATGCAACACAATTTTCAGTTTCAAAGACAGGTGACCACTCCAAGATTGGCAGGCATGAAATTAACATTGGGAGGTATTAACAACAAGTCCCAACTGCAGGGCCCCATCTTCCAGTAATGATCTGGCTTAGAATCAGAATGTAGGGAATGTAGTGCAACAATCCAACTACAGGATGTATTTTAAAAATGGAAATTAGACCAAGGGATATATGATTTTTATTGAGTAAATTTTTAGGAGGATTCAACTCTTAGAGTTGAAACAGTGAAAATTATTCAATATATATCAAAAAATCAACTAAGCAATACCACCTGGGTCCTGGGCTTCTATTTCTTCTACATTGTCAAGTGAGTATCTGGTCCAGGTTGCAAAGAACCCTTTGGTGACCAATTTCTGATGAACATGCTGATTATTAAGTTCATATCTGGTGACCCTTAAGTTATGTTGATTTATCAACATCAACTTACAGGGGGAATTGGATTTGACTGGAAAACTGGAGCAGCTGTAACCCATTTGCAATCAATTTTTTGGTTCAAGTCCATTAAATCAGTCAGTTTTGTTAAAGTTTTCCCAGCTTTTCAATCTTTACTACTTCGCCAAATAATCCCCAGCAATATAGAACTTACCGTGACATTACCTCTGCTTTAGCCCCGAGCACAATACAACCATCTAGAAGATGGGATACAGAAAGTTTTTGTTGGCAGAGGAAAGTTTCATGATGGCCAAGGTAAGCTTGGGGTGACTTATGGCAGTTAGATGGAAATTGTAGAGCTCTTGGATAAGAACTGGGGAATTGGAGCAATTGTAGTGGGGAACCAATGAGTTTTCAGAGTCGGGATAACCCTTTCATGACACCAAATACTCTAGATGATGCCAATTCTTTTGAGAAGCCAAAATGAAATTTAACTCATACTCAGGTTCTTATTCCACCAGAATGGGTTAGGAAGAAGGAACTTCAGTAACCATAAAGGAATTAAGTAAGAATTCATGAAAGTTGAGGAAAATCTTTAAAGCCGGGGGTAGATCTAGTCAATATGCAGAGGGACCAATTTGACGCTCAACTTTGAAGGGACCAACTTGCTTGGGACTTAATTTGTGGCAAGAAACCTTCAGTTTCATATTAAAAGCATCAGCCATTACCAAATTACCTGGTTGGTAGGTTGGATCTTCCTGACACTTGCAATCTGCATATTCCTGTAAGTTGTTAATGCAGCGGCAAGAGTAACCTGGAGCTCCTGATGAACTTTCTTCAATGTAGTAGCCTTATCAGTTGCAACTTCCATGTTGCTAACCAAACAAGGACCCATGTTGGACGAGGGATTGTAGCCCACATTGGTATAGAATGGCAAGACTTGAGTTGACGTGTGTGGGGTGTTATTATATGTGAACTCTGCCATGGTTAAGTTAGCACACCAGTCATCTTGTTACACATTAGTGTAGCAACGCAGGTAGAACTCCAAAATTTTTATTTATCCTCTCTGTTTGTCCATCAGATTGGGAGTGGAAATCTGTGGAATGGCACAATATGATACCCATGATTCCAGTAAAAGCTTCCCAGAACTGAGCAATGAATTAGGGCCTGTAGTCACTCACAATCTCCATTAGGATGACATGTAAGGAGAAAATTCTATTCACAAACAACCAAGCTGTTTCCACCAAAGTAATTTTGGTTGAGAAGGGAACAAAGTGCCATTTTTGTGAAGCAATCAACCGCTACTATGAGTGCATTAAACCCGTTGGAATGTGGAAGCTCTTCAATAAAGTCTACCAACACCAACGTCCATGGTCCTGCAGCTGGCTGCAGTGGAACCAACAAACCAGTTTTCTTTTTCCTGCTTTCTTTTGACCAAACACATACCAGGCAGTCTCAAACAAAAGCTGCTACCTGCACTGTCAAACCTTTCCAGGAAAACTGGCAGCGGATTAGTTCCACTGTTTTGTTTTTCCCTGGGTGGCCTGCTGTTGGACAGATATGATGGGCCTCCATGATTTTGTCCAGAATGGTTCCTTCCGGGACCCACAAGCAACCTTGGTGGTATAGAACTGGACCTATCTTGTGATAGCCCTGTAGCTAGCCAACTGGGTTTGCACATGCTAGTTCCAATAGCCTATTGTAACTTTTGGACAGAGGTTGCAGAAACTTAACTTTGGAATATAAGTCTAGGTCTGCGCCCTCATTTAAGGACATAGTGGCCAGCAAAGCAAGTGATAGAAATAGAAAAAGGAACCACAGCTTCATCTGAAATCATAGTGTGTGTGTTAAACTCAGCGTTCATATCAGCATCTGGGAGATGAGAAGGGTTTCTGCTCAGTGCATCCGCCAAATGATTATCTGTACCCTTAATGAACTTGTAGCAAAACTTGTTTCTTTTCAGATCACCATGCCTCTGGATTGGTGACCTGGCAAAACCCTAGGTTGGCAATAATACAGAAGAGCTTTATTGTTGGTCCTTATAATAAAAGGATGCTGTGCTGATATGAGATGGTGGTGCCAATGTTTTAAGGATTCCAAAACTGCCAACAATTACTATGTTAAATCATGTAGTTGTGTTCCCAAGCTTCCATCTTTTGGGAGAAATACCCTACATGCCTCTCAACCCCATTTCCAGAAGAGAGTATTAACACACCAGCCACAGCATATTTTGAGGCATCTGTGAAAACACAAAAGGGAGCTCAGGATTTACATGTCTCAACACATGTAGAGACAATAAAAGAGCCTTGACTGCTGTGAACGTGTTTGCGCACTCAGGTGTCCAGACCAAAGTTGTCTTTCTGCTAGCTGAATATAAGGGGGAAGCCACTTCAGACAAGTGTGGTGTAAATTTCTTCAAAATGTACAGGATCCCAAAAAAACTTCAGAGTTGGTATACTGTTACAGGAATATCATACTCTTGAACCACTGCTTCCTTGTCAGGAGCAATAGTGCGACCATCTTCAAAGATAATATTACCCAAGAAGGTAACCTGTTGTGAATGCAGCAATTTGCCATGTTTTGATTTTGCCTTTTTTGGGTTATTTCAAGGACAAATCTCTTTCTTTTGCTTTTTCCCTTTAAAATGAGGCTGGTTCCATATTGGGAAATACAATTTTTCTGTTTCCTGATCTTGCGCAACTTGCTTGCCCCACTTATGCTTGTGGCAAATGATCCTACCGTCCTGGTAGTGTTTTGTGGTATTGTAAACCACTGTATATTCTATTTCATATTTTTCAATAAACTTATGTTATTTTCATATTTTTTATTTGTGTATCCACGTACTTTAGTGCCTCTCTAGCCATGTATAGTAGATATTATTCATTTAGGGCCACAAGGTAATCACATAGTCTTCCCTGCCATTCTAACCAAGACTTAGTACAAATCCAATCCTAAGGTTAGGATTTCCTGTTGTGACTCTGTGCCGTGCCTCAGATCACAACAAAAATGGTGCTCACTACAGGGGCTTTAAGCCTCTTGGTTACCCCCTTTGCAACTAGGTTTTCAGGACCTTTGCCTCAACCTATACAAGAGCCAACTTTGCCTGAAATTACCAGTCCTCCTATTGAAGAAAACATTGCCAATCTGCCTATTGTCCCTACTGTGCTGAGCCTTGGGAGTGGTCCCTGCCTAGTGGCCTACCCGTTGGGTACCCCTGAATTGGAACAAGTCATGGCAGTAGCCCTTGGGATAACCTGTGATGGGGCCATTCCTTGCCTCCAGCTTCAGTTCAATTGGGCAGAATACTACAAATTGATTGTAGCACCACAATTTCCCCAGCATCTCCTCTTGGCAGCTGGCTCCACAGAACATCTATTGTCCTCCTTTGTAAAACCCGCCTTAGCCCATCATCAAATGGTATTAGAGCTTCATGTTCAGGAAATTTTGTTGTTGCAAGCCGCCGTCACCCATCACTGGGATCAGTTTGCGGCCTACCAGAAGTGGATTCATTCCCTGTTTTCCTTAGTATCTGAAAATCAGCACAACTCTGTCACCTCCCAGTCCTGTTTTGTCACTTCCATTGAGAAAATGCACCAATTCATACCCAAGTATGTCAGAGAGCGCCTTCATGAGTTTCACCAACTGGAACAGCCCTGGTGTACCCAAGTAGACTCTACTTTAAACGCCTATCTCACCAACTTTGAATGACTTGTACAACAACTTAACAAGTTCAGTGCTTATTCCTTTGACCAATTTCAGCAAGTAACAGTCCATATTGCAAAGAGCCCCTGCAAACTTGGTGAAACTTTGACTAAGAAAGGGCTGCTACCGCCGCCACCATTGCCAAACTCCAGAATCAAGTAAATGAGCTGTCTGCCTCCAAATCAAATGTCCCGCCTTCTCTTCCATCTGACAAGCACGCAGATAGAGAACAGAGGCTCTGGGATGCCATTTGAGATTTAAGGATATCTACCTGCATTCAGGATTTCCCCCCTGAAGTCCCTCAGCCTGATCCTCAAGTGCTTGCTCTGACAACTCAGGTTGCTGACTTACAACAAGCGGTTGCTACTTTGCGTGAGGCAATGGTGTCTGTAGTTAGTCCACCTGAAGTTGTGAGCAAAGATGATTGTTGCCCTGGCTTGTCAGGAGCCCCCTGCATTCATTGTGCTAGAGAGTTAATAGCACTAGCCAATGAAGTGAGTCTCCTGAAGCAAGACCACTCTGATCTTGATAAAGACGTACAAGAACTAGTGAAGTGGTTGACTTAGTAAATGACAGGTTAGCCCCTTGCCTTTTGGTGGGCCTGACTCTTACTTCCCAACTGGCTGGGCTTTTCTCAGTAGTAACTGCACAGAGTCAGTGCCTGTATGTTCTTGAGCAACAGACTGCCCTAGCTAATAATACAGGCACCCGCACAACTGACACTATGACTACCCTTGAAGATAGTGTTTGCCAGCTATGGGTTAGGCAGCCCCCTACTGAGTCAGAAGAAGAATTCTCCCCATACATAAATTTACTTGATAGCAACAATGGTGGCCCAACTCCAGAAGCACATTTTAAGCCTATCTTTAAGCAAGTTTTTGACCCCAGAGCCTCAACCATTGCAGCTTTCTTAACTATCTATGGAACTTCCATGAGAAGAGCCTCAGATGAAGTCAAGAAGAAACACATTCTGACCTGTCTACACCTGACCTGCCAAGAGGTAGTTATGCCAGAAATACCCTCCATTGAGACGTGGGAAGATATGAAGCAGCTTCTGATTGAAGAGTTTGATGATGATCTTAGTTTGGAGGTGAAGAAGGACGCCTTCATGCACATTGTCTTCAAACCAAAGGAGCTCTAGCTGAATTTGCAGATATATTCTATCTGGAGGGACAAAACTGATCACAAGCCGCCAGTTGACTGCACATGAAGTGTATATGGCTTGTACTCAAGCCCTCAAGGTTAACCAGCTCCTGTGTCTTCACTTCAAAGCCCATAAGGCCATTCTTTCTTCCACAGAGAGCATAAAGACACTGTTGCAGGATATACACCTTGCCCATTCTGGGGCAGTTGTGCAGGAGGATTGTGCTGCCTTTACCTCTGGTTTGTCTTTACGTGGGCCTCATATCCTTACCATGAACTCACAGAATCCTCCTCAACGCCAGGGTTGCCATAACTGTGTTGAAAATATGTCACCATTACCAGGTCTGCACTAACCCTCAAGTTGAAGGTGCTGATCCCAAGGAACTGGCGGGAAAAGAACAGTCAACCTAGAGTCAGAGAGACTCTTGGTTGACAATTCTTCCCAGTCTCCTCCAGTTCCCCCTTTCATTGCTGACTCTGAGCCTGCTGACAATGAGGCTCTTCCCATCCTGTTACTATTCCACAACATATATGATGACTATGAAATTGACAATTCTGATATAGAAGATCCTGATGCCTATGGGTATTCTATCCTGGCCATCCCTGAAACTATTACAGTCCCTTATAAGCTATATTCTGGGAAATCTACTCAACTGCCAAGCCTCTGCCTGAAGCCAAGGAGTTGTCTCTTGCCCTTACCTCACCCAAGCCAAGAGATATCCTGTGCTTGTCAAGTCTTCTGAAGAAACTGCTGAGTTTGCTGATGCTGTTTTAAAAAACGTCTCTGTCTTCTTTCCTCTCCAGATGGTCTATAAGGAGTCCCTGGGCCTCAGATGCATTATTGAAAAGTGGGACAAAGAACTAACAGAAGCTCAAGACATCTTTGCTATCCTCCCTCCCTTTGGTTGCACCACCACTTGTGATGAAATTTTCATCCAAAAGATGAAAATTAAGGCTGTCTTAGATACGGGGTCTCCTGTTAATGTTGTCACCTCAAAGCTGGTAAAGAAACTCAAACTTGCCCCTGACCTTAACTATCATCAATTGCATGGCACAGCTGGGCTGTCCATGACTTGCGCTGTTGGGGCTTATTCTGCTCTGCCCATGAAATTTGGCAAGCTGCTCTTGGCAGCGCCTGTTATTGTCCTGGAGAACAAGAGCTATGACCTGCTAGTTGGTACTCAATTCCTTAGGGAATATAATGAGATCATCAATTTAAAGGACAGCTTCATCTCTATCTTGTGATATGAAGTCCCTCTGATCTTTGAAGAGCCAGTTAAAGTTCCCAGGAAGCGCCTCAAGACATGTACCTTGTAATATCCCACTGGTGTTTTCACTTTAAAATACCAAACCCATTCCTCCAACATGAAGTGTCCTCCCATGGCTTTCCCTGCGTCTGGAGGTATTTCTCTTGTGGCCACTTCTGCTGTGACTATTCTGCCTGGGTCTCAAACTATCCTGGACTCCTAAATATCATATGAGCTTCTTTAATGTACATTCCTAGAGTTATACTCGCCTCCCTTGCTAGGGCGCAACAAACCCTATCTCTGTCCAGGTATCTTGGAGGTCTCTTGTAAAGACCCAGTTCAGCTTCTAACTTCTAACTTGACTGCCCTCCCCATAAAAGTGTCTAGAGGGCAGGTTTTTGGCTATGACAAGCTATTGAATGCTCCTGACGTCCTATCTCTCCATCCCTTTGGTACGTTCCAGGACTTTAACTTACCTGAGGATGAGCCACAAGTCCTATCATTGCTCACTGCCCAAGACTTTCTGTAACTATCTTTGTTTCAAAATAAGGAGGTGCTTGACCTACTGGACTAATTTTCAAATATCTTTGTCAAAGACAGCACAGACTATGGATTAGCCAAGGGCGTCATTCATCAGATTAATACCAGTGATACTCCCCCCTTTTGTGCTAAACCCCACCGCCACAGTCAAGTAGAAGATGCTCAGGTGTCTAAAGAGCTTAAGAAAATTTGATGCTGGACTGATTGCTCCTCCCAAAGTCCATGGGTTTCCCCCTTTCTCATACTGAAGAAGGATGGAGGCCATTGTATTGGATGGACTACTGACGCTTGAATTCCTTAACCATGAAGGAATCCTACCTGTTACCACTCATTTACAATGCTCTCTGCTGCCTTGGGGGCTCTAAGTTCTTCTCTTCCATGGATCTAGCTTCTGGATACTGGCAAGTTGATCTCTCTCACAAAGATAGACAGAAGGCTGCGCTCATCACTTTGGAAGGATTGTTTGAGCCCACTCAAATGCTGCAAGGACTCTGCAATGCTCCAGCTACCTTCCAACAAGCCATGGATTCCATTCTCTGTGATCAGAAGCTCTTGTGTGTTTTAGTGTACTTAGATGATATAACTGTTTCAGTGCCACCTTCACTGATCACTTGGATCATCTTAAGGAGGTGTTCATAAAGATCCGTGAAGCTGGACTTAATTCAAAACTATCCAAGAGTGCCTTCTTCAAGGATTGCCTTGAATTCTTGGGCCATGAGGTGACTCAGACAGGAATCTAACCCATGACTAAGAAAGTCAAAGCCATTGACAAAATGCTTCTTCCCACTAACCTGCAAGAAGTCTAAGTCTTTCTGGGCATGATGGGATACTATAGGCAATTTATCCCTGATTTTGCTGACACTAGTGAACCCTTGGTCCAGCTGTTGTGTAATGTCCCTTTTAAATGGACCTCCAGTCAGCAACAAGCCTTTGAAACTAAAGCAAAAACTCAAAAACGCTCCCATCTTATTATATCCTGACTACAATAATAAATTCATCTTTTATACTGATGCTAGTGACCTGGCTATAGGGGCTGTCTTGGCTCAACTGTATTTTGAGGGTATGGATCACCCCACAGCTTATATCTCTTGCGCCCTGAATAAACATGAGAAGAACTACAGTGTGATCAAGAAGGAGTGCCTTGCTGTGCTGCATGCCATCAAACAGTTCTGCCACTACGTGTATGGCACCCATTTCACTGTGGTTACTGGCCATGCCTTACTCAAATGGCTACAGCATCTCAAGGAACCCAAAGGACAACTAGCTAGATGGGCTCTCTGTTTACAAGGGTATAACTTCACTGTGTTGAACTGCACCAGGATTTAACATCAGAATGCTAAAAGACTGTCCAGAATGCTCATCCTTGCTCTACACCCTGCTGAAGCTGACCAGTTGTATGAACTAACTGGGTACCCTTCATCATGGGAAAACAAGACATGGAATTTGAGCTGCCCTTTCTAAGCTATCTGAAGACACCCTCATTTGGGACAATCAACTTTTTAAGAAGGTATAAGACCACTACTTGCCCTATGTAAGGCCTAGTCTTTGCCTTTTGTTGGTGCTGCAAGCCCATAAAGAGACATGGCACAGAGGCATTTCCAAGACCTATGACTGGCTCCAGAAAACTATTTCTGGGAGAACCTTTGCCTGCTGATTCCAGATGTTATTGCTAGTTGCCATGATTGCCAGCTCCAACGTCTTAAAGCTGCTGATTGTGAGTTCAAGCTAGTACCCCCCTCAAGACGCCTTTCACACTGTTGGTATTGATGCTTTAGGGCCTCTCCCTTGCTCCTGCTCTGTTTGCCGCTTTATCCTAATTGCTGTTGATCATTTTAGCAAGTGGGTAGAAGCTTGCCCTACTAAAGACATCACTGAAAGACTACTGCCGCCTTTCTGCTGCAAGATGTATTCTTCCACTATGTTTGCCCTTAGGTGTTTTTGTCTGACATAGGACTAACTTCAATGCCAAGTTAGTGACCTCTGTTGTTGAAGCCTTGGGGTCTCACCAGTATTTTTCTGCCCCCTCTAATCCTTCCACTAATGGGGCAGTTGAGTGCGCCAACTCAACTCTGGTTTCTATCATGAGGAGGCATACTTACTCTGAAAACCCCAACTGGGATATATAATTACCTGCTGCTCTCTTTGCCTATTGCCTTAGCAAGCATTGTGTCACTGGGTAGTCCCCTTTTACTATGTTGTATGGCTGTAAAGCCACTACCCTGTTGCTCCTGGGGGCCCCACTACTCTCCTCTGATAAGGCCATGAACCCTGACAACCATATCAAAGATCTAGTCAACTGCATCATTGATATACAGGCTACTGCCTACACATCCACCTATAAGACCAAGCTGCTGGAGCTCTCCCCTGACAATTCTGGGATATCCCCCCTGCCTGAGTTTGCCATTGGAGACCATATTCTGTATTATCAACACAGAGTGGGAGAACAAGCTCATAAGCTAGACTCATTATGGATTGGGCCCTTAGAAGTGACCTTTAGGCAAGGATTGGAGTATATGTTAAAGCTCCTCTCTAGTGGTTGACCTTTTGCTTGAGTGCATGCTAAGTTCCTCTGCAAGTATCACCCCCTAAGGCCAATCTAGAGGGGGCAATGTTGTGAATGCCGCCATTTACCATGTTTTGATTTTGCCTTTGCAGGATTATTTCAAGGACAAATCTCTTTCTTTTGCTTTTGCCCTTTAAAATGAGGCTGGTTCCATATTGGGAAATACAATTTTCTGTTTTCTGATCCTGCACAAATCACTTGCCTCACTCATGCCTGTGGCAAGTGATCCTACTGTCCTTTATTGTTTTGTGTTATTGTAAACCACTATATATTAAATTTCCTATTTTCCAATAAACTTAAGTTCTACTCACATTTTTGTCTTTGTGTCTCCATGTACTTTGTCGCCTCTCTAGCCATGTCTAGTAGATATTATTCATTCAGGGCCATAAGGTAATCACATAGCCTTCCCTATCATTCTAACCAAGACTTAGTACAAATCCAATCCTAAGGTTAGGATTTTCAGTTATGACTCTGTGCTGCACCTAAGATCACAACATAACCTTACACTTAAAGAATTCACACTTACTCTGTTTGATGAACAAATTAGCCTGTATGATGGACTCTATAACTACTGACAGGTGGGCCTGATGTGACTCCTCATCCAGAGAGAAAACCAAGATGTTGTCCATATACACAATGACACATATACCCAAGAGGTTCCCCAAGACTGAATCAATTAACTGCTGAAAGCAAGCTGGAGCATTCTTCAATCCAAAAGGCATGAGATGGAACTGGAAGATACCTTTTTTAGTCCTGAATGCCGTTAACAATTACATTCCTTCTTCAATCCTTATATGGTTGAACACATTCAACAGATCTAGTTTCAAGAATATCTTTGCCTTCTCAATGCATCAATAAATTTGTGCCTCAAGGGGTAAAGGGTAGGGGTCAGGAATAGTAATGTTATTCAAGTTCTGGTAATCAACACAAGGTCAAAGAGAGCCATTGGATTTTTGAACAAACAGAAGTAGAGAGCAGATTGACAACACCTTCTTAAAGATGTATCTTTTTGCCATCATGTCTTGAGTTCACTCCTATAAACAGGCGTCTCACTTCAAGGCCAAAGGATAAATAGGAGACACAATAAAAATCCAATCAACAGTAACTTTAAAGTCAAAGTTGAACTGAAAATGCTTAGGAAGGACCTTGCCCCTAGTGGCGTCAAATGCCGCGGACCAGGGTTGAAGGCATGTGGATAAATCCAGACTAACAGGTGCAGGGACAGAGACAGACTGGATTGTTTGAGAAGAATTATCTAATTCTGAAATTTCCAACAACATAATTTGGATGGATATTCCTGAAGAGTGGTCCACTTGCAACTCATTTTCCTTTACCAGTGCCGATACATTATGGTTGCGCCATCAGCTCACCCCAAGATGATAGGATACATAAGAGTAGAGCAAATGGAGAACCTTGCAGTAAAAAAAGACCCACAACTACAAATATCACTGGCTTCTTAAGCTGGAAAGAGGAAATGTTTAACATTTTCCACCCCTAACAAGCATTCCAGGGTGATGCTTGAGTTGCAGCAAGTCTGTGGTCTCAACACTCATGAAGTTCTTGGAAGAACCTTTATCTAGCAGAATTGCTGGCCAATAGATGGTTTGACCAATGTCAATGCTATCATAAAACAAGAAGTAACCAGAAGTATATTTATTTGCAGCAAATGTTGCAATCTCAGCAGGAGTCTGCTTCTCTTTGGTGATACAGACAGCAGCTAAGAAGGCAGGGTGCTCATGAAAATATTGCAATCATTTCTTGGACAGCAACAGGAAGGACAGGATGATTGCAATTGATGGGAACAAGGGGCAACTCTTTGGACTCAACTGTTGAAGACTTTGAGGTTACAACACGCTGAAGCATAGCTAATGAACTTTCAGGGACATTAGTTACTGGCACTTCATTTACCTTGGTGGGTTTGTTCAAAATTGCCAATTGCGCCACAAAGAGACACAGGGAGAACAATCCTGACTTTGGCTGGAGGGAACTACTGCGGAACAAGTCCCAGAAAACCAGGAGCTAGCAGTGGGTTGGCTTCAATTTCCATTGCATCTTGTTTGGAAGTTGACATATTTGAGACCAAAGAAAAAATTTGGCTTACTAGGGCCTCAGTTGTGGTTAACAGGGAATCCCAAACTGCCAAATCCTGGGCAGTCTGGCCAACTGCTAACTGCAATGCTGAGAGTTTATTCACCTCAGGAACATCAATTGTACAGCAGTAGGCAAGAAACTGAGGAAGGAATATTGAGAGCATAGTTTTACCCTGTTGAAAGGTGTACAACTTAAGATAAACTTTTAGCTCTTCAATAGATACACAAATTTTTTAACAAAGGGTACAAAGATGCACTTTCTGTCAAAACCTGTGGATTGTGCTCCACTGTAGACAATAACAATTTTCAAGAATCCTCAGAAACTTTTGTTGTCACATGGTAAACTTGGTATTTGTGACTATGGCTTGAACCAGAATATAATGATAAAGCTGACAAAACTTGACGCAAAATTTCATCAGTGGATGGAGCAGGAAAATAATCCAGGCGCCAAAATGACATGGTGCAGCAGAAATAGGAAACAGAAGATCCAGTCTCAACAACTGAAACCAGAGATAGAAACCGAAAATTAAAGAAAATTCCAAACTGAAAACTCAGGAAAGACCTGATGTAAATAAAAATGGTAAATGCAGCTATATTGACAGAACAGGAGAAAAGAAACACATATTCATGACAAACTGCTTCCAAAAACTCAGACGTAGAATAGTTGAGTAATGTGACAGAAATTGCGGGATAGTATGAAGAAATTTATAAATGGTGGGGAATCACCACCCAAATCCATATAGAATTAATGATTAACCATCAATTAGGCTTCAGATATTGTTCTGTGAGATTTCCAATTGAGATACTAGGATTAAGTAAAATAATTAATCCTAACCAAAGTAGCCCAAGATAAATAGCCTGCGAAAGCATCAGAGTATCTTCAGAATAAAATTCAGGACATTGAGATGCAACACAATTTTCAGTTTCAAAGACAGGGGACCACTCCAAGATTGACAGGCATGAAATTAACATTGTGAGGTACCAACAACAAAGTCCCAACTGCAGGGCCCCATCTTCCAGTAATGATCTGGCTTAGAATCAGAATGTAGGGAATGTAGTACAACAATCCAACTACAGGATATATTTTAAAAATGGAAATTAGACCAAGGGATATATGATTTTTATTGAGTAAATTTTTAGGAGGATTCAACTCTTAGAGTTGAAACAGTGAAAATTATTCAATATATATCAAAAAATCAACTAAGCAATACCACCTGGGTCCTGGGCTCCTATTCCTTCTACATTGTCAAGTGAGTATCTGGTCCAGGTTGCAAAGAACCCTTTGGTGACCAATTTCTGATGAACATGCTGATTATTAAGTTCATATCTGGTGACCCTTAAGTTATGTTGATTTATCAACGTCAACTTACAGGGGGGAATTGGATTTGACTGGAAAACTGGAGCAGATGTAACCCATTTGCAATCAATTTTTTGGTTCAAGTCCCTTAAATCAGTCAGCTTTGTTAAAGGTTTCCTGTCTTTCCAAGCTTTCCTACTTGGCCAAATAATCCCTGGCATTATAGAACTTACTGTGACACTGACAGGCTATAAGAACCTGGTCTACTTTTTCAAACTAGACATCTGAACCAGAGCCAGGTCAGATGGGCACTAGAGCTAGATGATTACATCCTAATCATTGATTATAAACCCAGAAAGGTCAATGTAGTCCCCAACATGCTAAATAGAAGAGATGACTTGGTGCCAACCCACATCAAGACTTGCAGCTGTTACAACATCTTTGATTACTTCCTCTAGAGGAATTAACACCCCGAGTGATACTTTAAACAAGTCACTGAATGGCTCACCAACTAATCATTAATCCAGTGGCACTGTTTTCATTTGGCCATCTATTACAGGGATCAAACAATCCAGATCCTCAAGTAGAACATAACTTGAATAAGCCTCATGACTTAAGAGGAACATTACTCAGATAAGCCCCATGACCTCCATGACGTACATAAACAGCATGTGGCTTTCAATGATACTATATATTATCCTATATTTTTATCCAATAAAGTATCATTTCTCTTCTTAATTTCACCCTTTATCTTATTTATTATACTTCCCAGAAGTATATGCTCAACACAGCCATAACACTCAAGCCTTTTTAGACCCAGTGAGCTTGGGCATTCACCTGGGCATTATGAAGATTAGATCTAGTAAGCCAGAGGTGTTGAAAGCCCATTGTCTTGAAAAACTCACCAAAACCATGATCTCTGGCCTCTCCAAATCCTTGGATAGCACCTACTACAGAAAAGGCTACTTGTTAAAAGGGAAAACACTAATGCTCCACAACAGGATTTACATACCTGAAAGAGACATTAGATCAACATTTTTAGAGATTACCATGATTCCAAGATGACTGGACACTCAGGGAGACTCAAGATCCTCTGGAGCATAAAAAACTTTGCATGGCCTAAGATTGACCAAGAAGTAAGTACATACCTAAAAGAATGCAAGACTTGAAGACAGACCAAAACTTGCAGAAACAAACCTGAAGGACTACTAAGACCCCTGGATTTACCTAATAGACCCTGGAGATCTGTCTCCATGGAGTACATTGTGGAAATCCTGACATTCCTCTTGTACAATGCAATCCTTGTCATGGTATACTGCTTTATCAAGATGGCATACTTTGTACCAATCACCACCAATTGCATGGCAGCAGAAACAGCCCAACACTTGCACAACTGCATTCTCACGCAACACAGAACACCTAAGGAAATCATCACAGACAGAGGACCCCAATTCACGTCAAACTACTGGACACAAGTGATGAAAGACTTAAGAATCAAGCAATGTGTATCTACCTCCTACCACCCACAGACAGACGGCCAAACTGAACAAGTAAACCAGATCCTTGAACATATCTTTGATGCTACGCCAACGCAGACTAATACAATTGGGATAAAATGCTTCCTATGGCCCAGTTTGTCTACAACAGCAAGAACCATGCCTCCATTGGGATTTCCTTTAATAAATCCAACTATGGCTTTGATCCTACCGGGGTTCCTAAGATTGACAAGAAGTAAACCAACTCTACAGGACGTACCTAGATTAAACAGATCCACAGCACACAAATTCACATGCCTGTCAAACCTGAACCACACAGTACAGACATAAAAAGCCTTTGCCAACCGCAAAAAAACTCCTGGACAACCCCTGAAAGTGGGGGATGAAGTATACCTAGACCCCCAAAACATATCCCTACACATGCCTTGTAGGAAATTAGCTCACAAAAAAGTGGCCCCCACAAAATCATCAAGCTAGTGGTAGAAGTTGCTTTCCAACTGGACCTACCCCCCTCCTGGAAGATCCATAATGTGTTCCACCGCTTCCTGCTGTTTGAAAAGGATGGGAAGTCACTTCCCCACCAACAACTCAAGACAGCCCCCCACCCATTTAAACAGGCTGCACTGAAGAATATGAAGTTAAATACATACACATTGACAGAACCCAAAACCAAAACCCCAGTACTACGTTAAGTGGAGAGGCTACCTAATAGAGAAAAGCACCTGGGAACCCCTGACCAACCTTGTCAACGCCAAGCAAGCATCCAACAATACTTGTACAAGAAGGACTCAAAGAGAGGGCTTTTAGGGAACAAAGGGGATGGTGTCAGGCTTGAAAATTCTCTTCCCCTTGAAGCCTGGGGCCAAGGCCAGGATTCAAACCCTGACCCTGAATCTCTGCAGGATGCTAGCCCTAAGGTTTGAGGGGCCTGCTGCTTGAGTTTTCCTGGGACTAAGCCCCCTCAAGCGGGGATCAAACATGATGAATAGATGGGAATACCAGCCAACCCTGTAAAATAGAAGCATAAACCAAAAGATCAAATTAATTGCCTAATGGAGGCAAAGAAATTCCTACCATTAGCTTTATGAGTTTGAAGGTTACACTAGTAGCTAATCAAGAGCCTGCTCTGGTAGAAACTGCGGGCCAGAAGCCCGCTCCCATGACCACACATCAAGAACAGAAGAATTTAGTGACCTATTCTGAAGTTTTGACCAATAAGCAAGCACCCTGCAGTAAAGCCATTTTTTGCTTCCAAACCCAGGCTTCCTGGCCACCAAGCCCCACATTTCCCAATATTTTGATGAAGCCCTCTTGGAAAATACTAAGTTTGGAAGTGGGGTGCTATATAGACCAAAGGACCCTGCGCTCCAAACTTAGTGCCATTTTTGAATAAAGGTTATGTTTATTTGGCTTACACAGCTACTGCTTTATTTTTTCTTTGCCATCTACCAAATTAATACAAAATTATCCAGCACTTCTGTACCTCCACCCGCATATTTCTGTCTTCCTAGTGCTCCCGTTGGTCCCATTCATTTCAAAGATTATCCTTTGAAGCCTGAATATAAGGACTACACCCTGGAGAGCATACTTGAACTAGATCCTTTGGTCTGCATACAATCTGCATTTAGATACAACTGTCAAGGCCCCTGGATATTCTCAACACCCAAGTTGTTTAGAGGCAGGTTCAACTTCTTGCCTGCATACAAACTTGATATAGAACCGCCTGTGACCCCTAAGCCAATGCCTGCTTCCTCACCTGATCTCTCAGCCAAGAACACTGGCAAGCTGTTTGGGATTGTATACATCATCCTCACAGGGGTTATTGATATAATAATCCTGGCCGCTGACCTGTAGTCCTGGGTGGGAAAGTCCTTCTCCTACCTCTTTAAGTTAGCTCCTCTCTTCTGATGGGCTTTACCCGCAAAACCTGGTCCAAGTGATCCATGAAAGCAACAGGCCAGCTGTCCAAGATTGGATCCCTGACAGTAAAGGGGTGAAGGTTTGGGCATGGCCTTGAATAGATCAATGTCATGTTTGACCTCCGGCTTTGGGGATATGTCTGTTAGCTCTTCCTTGAATACATGAGTGTATATATTTAGGAGTTCTTCAAGCTCTGTGGATTGTATTTTTGCTGTTTGCATGTTATTCAATTTGGTGTACCTCATTATATAGAGTGTACTGTCTTTGTTTAGATGTTCTGAGCTGCCCTGGTTTATGACTTGGACAAAGACTTTGTCCCTCAGAATGAAGTTTTTGGGTTCTTTGAGGATGTTAAAATTTACTTCATTGTGTTTGATGATCATGTTCTTTATTTTCCAGCATATGCTTGGGTTCACTTGGATGCATCCGTCTATGCCTGCTACAATGCCATAGTTTATGTTGGTCATTACAAGTCCTTTAATGGATTTTTTTATTCTGTGGAGGTCAATTATAAAGGAATTTGTTTTGCCTTCAAGTAAAAAATTGATTTGTATGATATTCTGGCATATTTGAAGCTAGATTTGACAACTGGTACTTTGTTCTTGGTTGCAAATGGTTTGCTTACTATGATGTGTTTAGCACCAGAGTCAAATAAAATTTTGTGTGTGATTTATAGGTTCATGGGTATACAAGAAGTTGTGAGCAATCTTTAATTTTTAAGTTCATAAATATAGAAGTTTGCGGGACATATGAAATGCCTGCAGCAAATTTTGTACCTTGGTACAGTTTATTGTCAGTTTGGGGGAAGACAGGAGCACCTAATTCTGTTCCCAAACTCTTTTACCTGTTTGTCTGTTTCAAGGCCTTCAAGGTCAGACAATGTGGGGTCAGATTCATAGAAGGTTGCTGTTTCAGCATTGTTTACTTTGGCAGTATCTTCATTTTTGGAGTGGGAGTGATTTGAACTTTGGCTACAATTGTCATTGTTTTGGTTGTAGTTGCTGTTGTTGGTGTGGTTAGTGTTTTGGCGTTTGTTTCCATTGGAATTATCTCTTTCATTGCTCTTGGGGGACTGATGCTGTTACATGCAGCATATTCCATATTTGTGTGTTTTTCTGCGCACTTGGATTTTACAATGAGCGCAGGCACAGAGGTGTTGGCCTCTGGGCAGATGAGGGAAGTAGCTAAGGATTTTGTTCTGTTTATAAATGAGACTCTTGTGTGCATGTTATCAACTTGTGCTGGGGTTTGGATTTTGTGATGTATATCTTCAAATTCATTTGTGTAGGCTGTGACAGTGGTCTTCTGAGGAAGATTGCTGAGCTGTATTGCAATGTCTAGGAGGGATTCTGTAATGCAGAACTTGTGGGTGATTTCAGCTTTGAGCTCTTCCCAGTTGTCAAGCTGGTTGTCAGTTCTTGATATAACCCAAGTAGGAAACCAGTTACCTGTGACCTTGTACATGTGTTTGCTGGCTTCCTTGGCCCATTTTTTGTGGGAAATGTGACTGGTGCAAAGTTTTTTGGCTGAGGGATTCAGCCAGTCTATAACATTTCTCTGTTTTTGCCTGAGAATTTATCAATACCAATGTACTTGGTTTTGGTCATTTTGCCTGTGATAGGTGGTTGTGTGTTTTTTGTGATTGTAGGAAGCAACTGTACTTAATTATCTTGGATCATGCTTTGGGCATGGCTAGCCCTTTGAATACATTGCATCCACTTGGTATATCTTTGTCAATGTTGTGAGCGCAGAAGTACATTTTCCAGGTATCCTGGGATGTAGCCTGGTTGAGTATGTGAGCAAAGGTGGGCGGGCTTTGATCAGTCATTCTCTCTTTCATGGGTGTGGTCAAAAACCCGTAGCTGCTACCAGTGATGAGAAGCAGCTTCTGAGGAAGCTTAGAAGAGGGATTTAGAGAAGAAGAGAGTAATTTTCTTAGATAAGAATATTTTAGACTTATATAGCTTGTGTTGTGGCAGGGACTTAAGTTGGATCAAATATAAGGGATGTCATGTGTGAGTTGGATTTGGATACCTGGACAAGTCATGTAATATTAGTTTGTTGCCATTTCTAGAATGTCAAACTGAATATTGGATTGACGCAAAACCAGGCAATGACTGGATGTTATGTGTGTTGGCAACAGCCAGAATACTATTATATCCAGATCCTTGAAACTCTCAAGAAAATTCCCAGGGTTCCACCTTTTAGCACCCCAGGGAAGATGTCACAACATCTTTGATTACTCACTCTTGGGAAAGTAATTCCCCAAATGATTCCCTAACTAATCATTAATTTGGTGACACTCCTATCAATTGCCCATCTATTACAGTGATCAATCATTTTGATTCCTAAGAGGAACACTACTTGGATAAGCCCCATAATTGTCATGATGTACATGGACAGCAGGTGTCTTCTCATGATACTATATAATACTCTAAATTCATATCAATAAAGTATCATTATCTTCTTAATTTTTTTCCCTTTATTTTGTTTCATATAATTCCAAGAAGTATATAATTGACACCTCCCATCTTTATTACAGATATTATGAGCCACATGAGAGTCCTGTGACCAGACAAAGCATGATAAAATCCAGTAAAGTGGTTGAAGTGGGGCTTATTACCAGTCTTAGAGGAGCTGGGAGAGGAAAAAGGAGGTGTGACAGGCTGGAGGGGTATTTCATGCTACAACAAATGTTTTAGGCAGGAGAGCCCATGTAAGAGTCTGCACTAGAGATACCAACAGCAAACCAGGGCTTAGAGCCCAGATAACATTTTTGATAATTTAAAACCTTTTTGAATGGTTAGCAAAATGACAACTGATAAAAATGAAAATTTAAAAAATAAGCTCATAATTTCATCAGCAGCATAAAATGTTTTTCAGAAAACATTCTTATAAAAATTAATTTAATTAATTTTAAAATGCACTGTTTAACAAATTTTATGGTTTTTGATCATTTTTTGCCCAAGAAAAATAAAATTAATTTACTTATAAGGTCTTTTATTATGAATAAGAGAACAAAGTTAGGTTTTTAAGTAAACTTACCATGAGGATATATAACCTAGGCTGTGAAGAATAGAAGAAGAAAATATCTTAATTATTGAAAATAGCAATTAAGATTCTCAATAATGGAGGTGAATTGGGGTTTTCCTTATTCAACCAATAAAAAATATAAAATCTAACTTTGAGGTTTGGGTTTGTTATAGAAAGAGGTGTTTTATTGCCCTGGAGCTTGTTTGAGGCTAGAGGTTAATCCTTTGAAGGGGTCTTTTTCTTATGGGTAGACCTCTTCTTGTCAGGATTCTTGTTGCTGGCAGAATTGTAGAAGCTATGTGAGGTCACAGTCTTGCCAGAAAGCTCACAACCATTTTAGTGGACTGGGTTTTGCTCAGGGCTGAACTCAGGGAAGATGCTTTTTCAGGAGGAGTTCTGGTGACATTTTTCTTGGATAATGAGGCCTTCTGCTGGGTGGAGGTTTGAAAGCCTTTTGAGGCTTGGCATTTTTTGGCTGCTTAGAGAAAGATATGTCCAAAAAATTAAGAAGATAAATTCAGGAAGATAGATCAACAGTACAGCTAAAATATCCAAGAACAAAACAAAAATCAAAAAAGAATAATAATTGAAAATTTTAAAATAAAATTATTTTATTAGGAATGTGTAAATAGAGAAAGCTTGGGCAAATGTGTACAGTTTATAAAAGTTGAAAAGGCATGGTGTGAACCCATATTTGCATGTATTATTAACTGGGCTAAGAGATAGTTTGGATTAAGCTACTGAGTTCAATGTGAAGGCTTTTTGCTTTCACCCTTGATTTTTCAGTTTCCTCATATTTGGATTGGGATCAATTAGTGAGTCATCTGTGCCTCTACCAGCAATATGTCACATTGGTGTCTCCAGAACAATACAAATATCAACTCTTGCAGTATTTAAGGGAATTCCCCCCCCCCCAAATAAATCTAAGTTTATCTTTATTCTTTTTGGCATCTTTTAAGCTTCAAGTGCTCTCTTCCTACTGTCCAGGAAGACTTATATTTTACATCATCCTAAAACAGGGCAAAAAGATAATACACTTTACCTTATTTTAATGCCCAGGTTGCTAACCTCCACTTAGCTTGAGCTGCAAATCTTTTATTATAAAGACTACTAGACAAGTTCTATTTGATTTCAATGTAGTAGAGCACAACTTAAAAAGGCAACAGGTGAAAAATTAGATATTTCCATGTGTAAATAAAAAATCATTTTATTTAAAGGAATTTGAGAACATTCTACTGTTCTTATGCTTATTAGTCAGCAGACCAACTAAGAATGAACTGAATGACAGGGCCAGATAAAAGACTGGTCCTAACTTTATAATATAAGATATTGAATGGTTGAGGGTATTTTATTTCTCTTGAAATGGGTCAAGGAAATAATGAGACCATACAGGGTTAAGTAGAATCAGCTTAAATAACTAGTGATAGCAGGGGCAATCATCCAGGCACAGTAGAGTCTCCTGCCTATGGGTCTGATGAGGGTGTAGGAGAGGAATAAGAAAAAAAGCAATCTGGATTTTTCTCACTGTCTATAAATTAATGTTGGGGAATGAAGCCCTGGCTGTTGTGTAGCACCCAGAATCATGGTTTTTTGTATCTGTCCATGGAAATGTCAGGAAGCATTATCTTAGTATATATGGAGTATATGTTGCTGTTTCTTGAAGTTTTAGTATCTGGTAATGAATGAAGAGAGGTTTCTTTTTTATTTGGGTTTTGATAATTAAATTTAAACTGAAATATTACCAATCAAAGATAGGTTATAAATTGGTTATATCAAAGGTTTTTTACAATTTTTTATTATAGAATCCTAGTTTTAATCAACTAGGGGGATAAGGTTCTTATCCTCAATTTTTGGGACATTACTTTCCTCAAGCTTATTTGGTATAAGCTTTACTGTGACTATCTGATAGAGCATAAGATTGGTACACTTTCTATACTGGACAAGTTCAAACCCTTTGAGAACAGTTTGGCTGAAAACAAACTTTCTTCCATGGGGTTTAATATGAAAAAAATGGTTTATTCCCCTGTTTTAGAGATCATTTGGTGCCACCCTGTGATATTAGGCTGATTGACCACAAATAATCAGGCTAATCATTGCACACAGATCTTTGCCAGTTACACACTGTATTATTACTAGATTATCATTAATCAAAGTGTAGTAATTATATGTCATATAATCACTAGTTTATAATAATTGATATGAAAATTATATGCTGTATAATTGTTAGCCGATATGAGAATTATCAGTGATTACACAGTGTGTTATAACAAAAACATCAATCATATATATCTCATTCCATCCTAACAGACGCTGTATCAACTCAGTCCCACCTATCCTGAAAGATTTATATGATTTTATCAAACAAATAATTTGCAAAAGGTTGGGAAATACAAGTTTGCATCAACATTACACAGCAGATAATTGATTCACTAATGGTTTGGGTCAGAATTACATGGCAGATAATCTCTGAGTCAATATTGGATTGAGTCAGCTATTATATAGCATATAATCCCCAACTCAAAATGCCATATTAATAAGAAGAAGGCTTGCCACCCAGAAAAGAATAGCTGATTAAACACAAAAAAGGTGAAACAGTAATACCAAGCTTCTACCTTTAAAAGTAGGATGATATAACTGGGACTATTTCTAAGCGTCAACCAAATACAGTGTAGTTTCTTAGTGCCATAATAGGCGCGTAAAGATACAGTCAATTGATAATTGCCAGTAGGCTAGCTCAAGAATAGTGTAGGCTGTAGCTGAAGTGTCATTTATGCCTTGCTAAGGCCAGTAGCAGAACATATGTCAAGGACAACCAATCAGGATAGGCACAGCCAGTAAAGATGGACCTATTGCAAAGGTAGCCACTGAGAACTGTCTTAAAAGACAATAACAAGGGTTGTTGATTATATATAGATACAGACACCTTAAAAGATGATAAAAAGTTCTTAGTTGCACCTGGATAGATTGCAGCTGCTGGTTAGATTTTACTCCAGTACCAATAAATGTAATTATCTCTAAAGTTCTATTATATTGTAGTCTGTAGTGTTCTTGCATAGGATTAAGTAGAGTACATTGCCAAGGCTAACATCTATATGTAGCTTTGAGCATACCAGTAATAACCCAAGTTGCTCAACACATCCCCTACATTGAGGTGGGGATTATTATTTTTTGGCTGATAAAAATGAATTTAGACTATCCTCAGATATTATTCCTAGGACCAGGTCTAATTTTTGAGCAAATCTGGTTCTTGGGCTTCTTTCCAGATTTTTCAGCAGCAATTATTTCTGCTGGGGAAGGTCCTGAGAGTTGAATTCAATAAGTTAGTCTTTTGGGATATTTTGCTATCAATAGCTGGGTTTTCAAGATTTTTTATCCCTGGAACCCAGATAAACTCTTTTATAAGTCCCAGATTCAATCTGGATCCTGTGATGCTAGGCAGCTGAAAGAACATACTTTGAGAGTAGGCTTGTCCCTCTTTTGCAGCTACCTGCCTCTGGAACCTTGCTACAACTTCCGGGGAGGTTTGATATCAGAAATTATCAGGTTCTTGGGTTAAGGCACAATAGATTTAGCTCGCAAAGATATAATTCAGCTCTTTGAAATAACTATAATATTGTAATAAGAGAAGGCAACACTATTATTACAGGGTTAAATAGTGGTTGTAACCTAATATCGGAATCTTTTAAGAATAATCAGTCATAATAAGAGAGCAACTGATACTTTTTCAAAGCTTAAATAGTGGTCAAAGACTATTTCAAAATTTTCAGTAAATTTTAGCAATAGTAAAATAGATGTATAAGTTGAGATATAAGACAATTGCATCTTATAAGGATCACACTTAAATAAAAATACTGGATTAAGAAAGATAGATTTATTGAGGGTAAAAGAAGGATATTTATAGCTTTTTTAGACTATGTAAATAGACTACAATATTTTTTATAATCCATATTATTCTTTACAGCAGTAGAAGATAAGTAATAATAGGCTGTGTGAGCTCCTCTCCTGAAGACACATTTTTCTAGCTTCAAATGAGTTATTTTTCTGGTGGCATCTTTAATGAAAAAGATATCACCTTTAACCTTGGTGGAGATGGAAGAAGATAAATGAGAGTAAGATAGTTTGAGATCCATATACAGTATCATTTTTGTATCTGGACTTTAAGCAGAAATTTCTTGCAGAAACTAAATTAATGAATAATGTATTGTCTAAAATATAAGCCCCATATGATTTATCAATGGGAAAGTGGAGTCAACATATTATGAGGCAAGATGTTTCAAGAAACTATTGGAGTAAGTTGGTTTTCCAACAGGGAGAACCCTGTCAAAAGCACAGAGATATGAAAGAGAAAAGTAAAAAATACAACAATTTAAAGATTCAGATGTTTCTATTATAAGAAAGTAAAGAGTTTATCAGTGGTCTGTGCAAAGGGCTGGCATAATGGGTGCCAATTGGTACAAAGGTGCTTAATTATCACACCTTATTTAAAAGGGGGAAACATTTTCAAATATGCCATCTGCCCTATCAGCGTCTTTTGAAAGCCTGCTATGTTTTTACTGATACACTTGGTTAAAGTTGAGACAGCTTGCAGATATAACCCCTATCTAGTGGTATCTTTATATATTAGAATAAAAATAAAGCATATGCAAGTAATATAAAAAGTAGTCAATTTTCTTTATTTTATTATTAAAAATTATGTTGGGGTGGGATTTGGATACCTTGCCATTGTGTAAATACTATTTTGCTACCGAGCTGGGATTGATAATAACCAAGGTAAATGGTTATCTTTCCCACTAACAGCTTTTTCATGGGAGGCAGAGTGATAGTTTAGGCTTAACTGGGCCACTTTTTTAATTTACCTGTATGCTTGATTGGGGGGAGGCTGTGGACATTCCTGGTGGTAAATTTTATTATTTCTTATAAATTATATAGTGATTTCTTAAGAAACTAGGTTTAAATAATGAGATGGCTGTCAGTCATAAATTTATATATTGAAGTGGAGTTAAATTAAGTGTCACATGAATTTATACCGTAACTACTTCAATAAATATTAATGTGTGTTTAGAGTATTCATATATATCTGATAAACCCCATATTTTTAGGTATTATAATGTTTTCTAGGTCTTGTTTAACTCCCAAAGAAAGTTACTAAGTGTGCGCCACTCAACAAGATAAGACTTAAAAAATTGCACCTTGGCGCAATTGATTGCTGTATGAGGCAGTTTTACCCACCCACAGGTATTATAATAGCTTTACATTGTAAACATGCTGTTCATATCATTGAAAATAGGGTATGCTTAAAAAGTGTTGAACTTGGCAACTTTACAGCTTATTTTTGACCTGGAAATATTATACTTCAATTAGTAAAAGTAAAAGAAACCCAGGTTATTGTTGAGGTAAAAGTCAAGGTGAGTAGATTTGGACACTTATATGTCCGTTTTTGAGGTCTGGACCTCTAAAATAAAATTAGGATGTTGGTTAAGCTTGGCCAGCTGTTGGTTCCTTTAGTGAATTCTAGGTTTCTGGTTGACATGGGTGCTGCTGCTGACTTTTTGGGTAGCTTGGTCACTCAAGTCCAGGTTTGGGTGGGTTGGGTTTGAATTTTGTTGTTCAATTTGATCATGTTTGATCCATATTCCTTTGGTTTTGGGTGGTAAGGTTCAAATCTCAGAAAGATAAAACAAATATTTGCTTTAAATTTTATCAGCAACTGATTTAGGGGGCTGGTTAGGTGTAAATATACGTTTTTAGGCTTGGCAGATTTAATAATGATGTGGGTTTGAGTAATAGCCATGGATCTTATGGTGTGCTTGATGATTTTGTGGAAGAAGGTATTGAGTTACAAAGCATTGAGGTAGCTTGGGTGAGAGGGTGAAATCATTTGATGCCCAAATAAGTAAATTATCCTCATATATGGTATCATGTACGAGCTTCTTAAACAGTAGATATAGAATTAGAGGTAAGTGTTGATTGATGGTGCTTTTAGAAGAAATGTGAAATTTGAAGGAAGGGTTTATTCCTTATAAGGGGTGGTGCGACCATAGAGAAGATTCTCATGAGGGATGGTGATGTTTGTCAGGCAGTCAGTGAGATTGGTGGGGAGGATGAGGGCATCAGGGAACCGGTTTAGGAGGTGAAGGAGAACACCATTGGTCCAGCCAAACCCAACTTGAACATGGTACTCACCACCTCCACCCACCTTGCCAATCTTGTCTGTGTTGTACTTTTCAAACAGGAAGCCTTTGTGGCTGGGAGGGAGGCCGCTGATGCGGGCAAGTGTTTTAGTGCTGCCACCAGTGGAGTGCCAGGCACAAAAGGCTGATTGGAAGAACCTGTTGGCAATATCAATGGCCATGTTTTTCAAAGTCTCCCTATGTGGGCTTGATGCAGGGAGGAGGTCATGGGAGTTGAGGATGGCTTCAATGGAGATGTACTCCAGAGGGGCCCATGAGTTGGGGTAGTCCCACTGCAGAGTGGAATTCAGGTGGGTGGTGGGGGTTGCACCTATGCGTTGAGTGCGCTCTTGTTCAAGGGTCTGAAAGGCTAGCAAGTGGTTGGTGGTGTTCTTGCGGAATTCAGGGGTGAAGGCATCTGCCCAGAAGGGCCAGATGTTAGAGGGTGAGAAGCGGGTGATGCGTCGGCTTGAGTTCAAGTCGTAATCAAAGAAGGAGTAGCTTTTAGGATCCCACATGTACTTGTGCATAAGGGCAGCACGGGTATTGGCAGCATTGTTATACTCTTTGGCCTTGAGCAGGTGGTCAATCTTCTGGTCAGACATGCTTTTGGATTTTGTGATTTTACTGGCAAGAAGGGTATGGAACTTGGCAAGGGTACGCTCGTTGAGGTACATGAGAGAGTTGAGGTCAACAGGGAGGATTGAGGAGATACGGAGTCCACGTAGCATATCTTCCTGGGTGACAGGGCCACTTTCAAGTCTTGCAGTAGCATCAGGAATCCAACGGGAAGAGTAGTCCCAGCCAGACTCAGCCCCCGCAGCTAGTTCAGCATACAGTGCTCGCTCAGCATCTTCAGAGATGCCAGGGGCAAAGTGAGCAGTCATGCGGTCTTCGCGGTAGGACTCAGGGCGTGGGGAAGTGCAGTTGACTACATAGCGGGTAAGGTATTCCTCTCCATTATGATTGATTCTGACACTGTGTTTGGTTTGCCAGTATTGGTACTCCTTGTCCAAAAGATGGATTGAGTTGGCAAGGAAGTTATAGTCCTTTGTTTTTTGGATGTACTTGTCAAAAGCTATGGAAAGAAAGGGAGGTTGGGATCGGTTGAGCATGTATTTGCGGGCAGCATTGGGGATGTGTCCAATTTTATGGACAAAGTCAAGGAAGTTCATCAGCATGTTCTTGCTCATCTCTTGCAGGTTGCTGAGATTGAGCCCTTCAAGCACAAAGAAGGAATCCCAGTAGTAAAACTCACGGAAGCGGCCACCAGGGATGACAAATGGATATTCCATTGCAATCAAGGAGGATTCACAACCATTGCAAAGCCTTGTGCCGTTGTACTTGCGCACCAGGGTTTTCCAAAACTCATGAATATATTCCCCAAACCCACGGATCTTCTCATCCTTGATATCATCCAGAAAGGCTGGGGTGGGAGGGTAATTTTCAATTGTGACCTTGTCCAGCTCATAACCAGGGACATGAAAGTTCTTGTCCAGGAACCGTTTGATATCCTCCTTGTCCAAGGTGCCATACATTTTATTGAAGTCCTTCATAATATCCTTCTCTGGCCGTGCCATAGCCATGTCAACAAAGTACTTGCCATCCTGCATGTGGGGATTGGTCTGGATTGTGTCCAGCACTGGCCCAGGACAGAAGAATTTAGATGTGCAACTCAAGCAAGAACCAACAAGCAACAACAGGAAATGCATCCCCAACTTGAACCATTGGCCCTCCTTTTATAAATGCCTTCCTACCTCATGGAATCATTTACATGATTTGCCCTTGTGACATGCCCAATCAGCTTGCCCTTTGTTTTTTTTGTTGACCAACTAAACTCTAAAACCAAACCAATAAAATCATTAAGATAACCTTAATGTTTTACTAAACAAATGCCCATCAAAGCATAAAATATCCTTCCCACGCCCAATTCCACCCACAATCCTTCTATCAATAAGATAGATACTACTTTAAACATGTTCAATCATCTCTCACAAAGTAAGCAGCTGAAATCCATTCTGGATTGATTTAAAAAATCACACTTCATTTTGTGAATCCTCCATTGTTCAAATCAACTTATATTTTACATGAACCTCACATCAATCCATAGACAAACAGCTACTTTCAACCCTGAATTAGGAGATATATCTCACTCCAAAATGAATCATGTGATCTTGATAGCCTTGAAACCTACTCAACCATCAGAAATAAATTGTTTTTCTCCTCTGAAACATGGTCCAGTTCAGGGATTGGGAGCAAACCAGAAACCCCTTAGCCCTCAGCTGATTAAAGTTTATATAAAAATATTTACATTATAATTAATGCATTTCCCCAACATATCTTATCACTCAACATCAAGGTGACATCATGGCTTGCCAGTTGGTATCAAGGCAAGGTGGCAAATCTATCCATGGGAAGCAATCACCTGACAATCCTGATCCCTGGATCATTCCCAATCACCAAGCAGATAGTCACCCCTGGAATCTCCCCTAATCTCACACCCTGGTCCAAGGGGTTCATAGGAGGAAACCAGCGCCATCCACTTATTGCCCAAAAACATATCAATCCCACCTAGTTTTCTGAAATTCCCTATTTAACATACATTCCAGCTCCACTGCTAAGTGTAACCATCTTTCTCAATGTTTAAACTGCATATTTAAATGTACCATAAAACATCTGGCCAGATTATATCAAATCTCTAGTAAAGCCATTTAAAACTTTACATAAAAGAAAGTCTACTCCCTAAAAGGATCCACTTTTCATCCCATGTACCCTTTTTCTATAGCTTTAGCCAATACTTGCCATCTCATGCTGAGGGAGCAGACTCAGCCCCTTCAAACTTACATTTCAATTTTCATCCTCCCCTTTTCCAAATCAGTTGGCCAGCCATACAGCAATCATCCCCACTATCTCTTTCACTCATACTTGATCCCCAAATATTACTGGGATCAAGCCACACCAACTTTAGCTTAACGTTTAAATATATTTCTAAATAAACTATTATTCTAGCATATCCTTCCTTTCATAGTTCACCTTGGTATCACCAATATCACCTCGTTTTTTACCACCCATGATAAAGATGTCAACCCCAGTTGGACCTCCCATCCCTGTTTAGGTCCTCAATCAAGCCATATCACCAACACCCAGAATAATACCTTCTATCCTTACACTATCAACAATAATATCCCCCTGGGCACACCATGGTCAAAGGATAATCCTGCCCAAGAAATGCCCCAGGATCATCCAATATAGAGCAAGAAGATGTCCATTCAACCCATTTCCTACTACAGATTTTTCACCCCTTATCCTTTCCCGACTACAATTTCTCCATGAGTAGCTTTATTAGATTTCAAAAGGCGAAAAATTAAAAAAACATAAGTAAAGAGACCTTTATAAATACTATTTTAGTGATGTTTAGAATTTTATTGTGTGTTTTTTTCTTGAGGTCTTTTAAGTTAGTTGGTGTTTAAAAGCGTATATCCTTAAAATCAATTCAGTCGAGTGCGAAAAATAATAACAAAGTGGTTAAAAATATCAGCTAAAGTTGCGATATTGCAAGGGGGTTTCAAACCTTCTATTGCTGCTAATCCAAAACGTTTATCTATGAAGAATATTACGGCCAAAACAAGGTTGACTGAAACGCCGTTGCAGGAAAATTAGTTGGCTGGGCACTCCCATGTCCCCAAATTAGCTGTACCCTTAAACCTATAGGCAAATTGTTCTCTCATCAATAATGTTGACCCCGGTACATCCTTTGGCATGAACAAGAATTGTGTTCCGATGTTTCAACCTCTCACCAGCCAAGCTCTGGGCTAGCCCGATCTTATATAGTTGCGTCCCAGAAGTCAGCCAGGTCAACTCAAGGTTACTGCCAACCGCCTGGGCCAGCTGAAAATCTAACTCCCAGCTTTCCAGCTGAGATAATATCAGAGCTGGCATCTTTTGCAGCATGGAACCTCTCCAGGAGATTGTCATACAACTTGGTACCCTCCTCCAATAGGCAAAAATTACTGCACCCCCAGGACCTGAAGAGGTAAAATTCAGGATCAAACCCCTGCTCCGGCTGAGAAATGGCCCCCAATATTCTCATATCGATTCCCGGAATCCTGTGGTTGCTGCACTTACCCTCCTGAGGCAAACACCTCCAGGCCAAAGGTAAAAATGTACGGCATGTATTTATGGATAATTGCAACTGAGGTAAGCCCAGAAGTGGCAGCGGGAATAACGGATCCACCCCACCACCAGCAAAAACAACTGCTGCAGCCAGGGCCAGCGTGGTAGCTTCACTCATCCCAGAAAGGTGGACTGCGCCCAGGGTAAGAATGATAATTATGCCACCTGAAGGGTCCTTGAACCAGCTCTGTCTGGCATCAAGGGGGCTTTGTCAAGGGTATACTTTCTTGAAAGCATGTAGACCGGATAAACTGAAGAATTTAGTCAAGGATGGCGGTTTATTTGATATAGACATGGAGTACTATATAGCATCCCAAAAAGCCACATGGTGCCCATGTACCTCCTGATCCTTATAAGGATCCAAGATATTCTAATCCTACAGGGGAATGAAGGTTTGACTCCAGGGCATTACCTGGATCTTAATTACCCATCCAATTTTCAGTCTCTCATCATAATTTGGGCTATCTATACCGAATTGTATTGTCTGAAATGCCCCAGGTGACGGTTGGATGTTGGAATCAGGTTCTCCCAGAACAGCCAGGTTGAAACCTGGGAGAGGATCAGGTTTTGCGTTTGGGCCATACTTTTTTCCAATGAGCCATTTACTCAGAAGCAGCTTTCTAATAGAGAGCAATCAAAGATGGTGAAGCATCACTCCTGGGTCTTGTCCAGCAGAGCTTTAGGGATTTACTTGGGGGTATTGAGAAGGCAAGCTTGACATTAATCTGGCTTGGCCTTGGATACAGGTAGGTATGAGTTCACATATGCTTGCCTGGCTGTGCACAATTAGAGCCTGCCAGGATGCCTGAGTTTGGGTGCTGCTGAGCCCGGATTCACTCAATATGATAGGTGTAATCAAGATTGGCTTTTGTGACAATGTTGGGTCTTCTTGAGCCAGGTCAAGTCTGTGTTGGTCATGGTTGACTACCCAAATTTTGTCTCCTACCTGGAATCATTTAATTTGCTGTGAAATGGCTTCACATTTGCCTCCTTCTCTTTTCTTGTTGAGTTAATCATATCTTGCCTTTTAAATTTAGGATCCTCTTCTTTTGGCATTTTTGAGTATATAATTCTGAAAGTTTAAAAAATAAAGGGGAAAATTAATATGAAAATGATACTTTAATGATATGAATATTGGGGATCATATAGTATCATGGGAAGCCACATGCTGTCCATGTATGTCATGGTAGTCTAGGGCTTGTCCAGGTAATATTCCATTTAGGACTCAAACAGGTTGATCCCTGTATAAGATAGGTGGCTGATAAGAGGGCCACTGATTTAATTATTAGTCGGGGAATCATTTGGGAATCACTTTCCAAGAGAGAGTAACTGTAGAAGTTGCAACAGCACCCTTTTGGGTAAGAGCAGACATAGTCCCAGATTGCTACTGGCAATGATTGGGTTATGCATGTTCTTTAATTCATGAGAGCTTTTGCTCGTGTTTTGGTTCACTTGGGCACAACAGAAAATTAAGGCTGCAGAGAGCATTTTTATCCAAAGGAGAGTGTAATTCCCTGCCTTTTTTAGAGGAATACCATGCTTATTTTATGACTTGGGGCTTTAATTTTCTTCTCCTTATCTAAAAAAATAATTTACAGCCAAGTTAAACTTTATTTTCCCCTGTTTTTGCTATCTGGGGTTCAACCTGGATGATTATTCACTTATTTGGGTGTTAGGGCTATTTTTGCTTGACTAGTTATTTAAAGCTGTTAGTTGGGCCAGTTTTTGTCTGCCTTGCATTTATACAGTTACAAGCTTCTGACATTGTTTTTCAAATAGCAGTCAGGATTTTCCTGCATCTTCTTTATACTATGAAGCAGGTGATATACTATTGCTGCTGGCCTCTTCCAGATTATCATACAAGCAAAGAGTCAGCAACTGTTTCCCTTTACTACTATAAATAAACTCTTTCCTTGGAAAGTAAGCTAAGCTGAAATTCTAAGCAGGTTTGTTCCAAATTCTCTTCTATTCTAAATCTCATCTTCAAACTACTTAACTTTAGTATTTTTGCTCTCACACTTTAGGGTTGATATCTTAGCAAGTCACCTTTAAAAACATCTCACTTTTTGGATGAAGTTAGTGAGGCAGCAGGCACTTGGCTTGCTGTCTTCAACTTTTTCAGCAAAATATGTTTTACCTATTCCTTTGTCAGGAATATTCCTGACAACACCCTTTGTCAAGATAGTCTTTTGGGCACAATTGGGCTCAAAGAGCAAAATAAAAATTTCAGCAGTTCCCCCTGATTAGGGAAACTGCCACAAAACACCCAGCAGAAGAAACAAAATTTAAAAATTAAACTCTGGCAAAAACAGGTCTTATACCTGGCTGCAGACTGCGCGGCTGGCCACCGCCAGATGAGGAAATTGCCCAATTGGGAATCCCCAAAAGACAATTTCCCTAAACCCAAAAAATGGGGGAACTGATGCCCAAATTTGGAACCTACCAAATTTAGAGGGGGGTTACAAGCTGCCCAGCATGACAATTAATGCATCAACTGTAGAAGTTAAATATGAATGCACAGAAGTTCCTGAAAAAGCTCCAAAGCCCTGCAATGCCAAGATTAACAATTCATTGCTTGCCAAACTATCCCCATCCCACTCCCAAAAGGGAATTCCAGACAACATCAAGTGTTTGGGGTTCCCTGTCCAATGTTTTGCGCTATTCATGCCCCACAAGGATGATAGTATATAATAAAGACAAACCACTTGATGATAGTTTGTGAAATCATTGAGCAAATCAATCCTCAATTGTTATCACATAAATCAATCACAACTTTTACCCTCTAGAAAAGTTAAAGACACTAAGCTTTGTCTACCCTTTCCCATGATTAGAAGATGAACCTGATCTTCTCAGCTGTCTTTACAGTCTTCCTAGGGATCAGGGGCCACCAATATCAACAACTGCATGGGCCATTCAATAATCCATCTGGCAAGTTCTTTTACAAGGAGCCAGCACAGCTCAACTCCTCTAATCAGAACTCATGGCCCATGCTGGTTTTGCCCCGCTCCACACAGTCTGTAACTATATACATCTTTATATACTACGTACTCACATATTTTGCCGGTAATTTTAGAGGTTATAACATACACACAAAGGTCTTTTGATGGATGATGACAGTCTATTCCAGTGTGACCGCGCTCACTGGGTTCCAAGTCGCCAACTTGGTACCTTATTTTGCTAAAATACTCCCCCAATTGTTGGGTCTTTACATTCATGATTAGGTATTTTCATGGTGATTACCCCCAATCCCAGCATCCATTTTATCACTGATAACTTGCTTTAACCCCACTTTATGCCTTATTCTTAGGTTCAGCAAGTACAATGGCACTATTTATAATCCACTGCAAGTGTTTAGCAGCTTAATGAAAGTGCTTGTCGGGTTTCTGGTTGCCAGTCCCTGGAGTGTGTCCTGGGTCATAGCCAGGGACTGGCTGGAAAGAGTTGTCATTCTCTAGTATGTGAAAATGTATCTCAGAAATATGTATAGGGGTCAAAATGGGCCTTTATTCACTCTCAGAAGAAAGATT